>JAUTXW010005387.1:1397500-1444705 GCA_030620095.1 Kuschelorhynchus macadamiae
AAGAGTAGTAAATCAAATAGTTCTTACAGCGTTATATATTTTCTACTTTTATATTTATATCTATATATTTGTAAAAGTCTTCTTGATTATCTGGTTTTATGGCTTCTTCAGCCGTTTTCAAAATTGCCTATAAACTAAAAAGAACGTTTTTATCTAAAATTGTCTCAAGTCAAAATTTTTTTTTAATCGCTTACCTAAAACAGAAACACAGACATTACACATGATAACAAAATACAACATAATGTGTTTATTACTTTTATTTGTTATGTAGAAATTGTACTAAAGATTATTTTTGGTTTGAAAAAGACTAAAACTATAGTCGAAACATAACGAAGGCATTAAATATATATTTTAAAAGATACATTCTAATAAATATATTATTGACAAAGAGTCAAAAACGACAAAAACCAAAAAATATATATATATATATATATATATATATATATATATATATATATATATATATATATATATATATATATATATATTTTTTTTTATTTACACATATATATATATATATATATATATATATATACAATCTTTCTTGGGAATAATGTACACAATATAACACATCATTGGATGATTTTTTTTTTTAATCACAAACATGGTAACATATATGTTGAAAAATTCTTAAAACAAGTCACACATACTACTACACAGTTATAACGATGCTGCATATACAGTTCTCAGAAAAAGTTAATGTCTGGGCTGGATTGTTTGCGGGACATGTAACTGGACCCTTATTTATCGCGGAAAATTTGACCGGTGAATACATCAATCTTCTTCGGCAAGAAATAGTTTCAACCCTAAATAATTTAACTCCCGATGTTAACTTAACCTGGAATCAGCGCAATGAAGCCCCTCCGCATTTTACTCGTGAACTTGTTCGCGAATTTTTGGATGTCACGTTCCCAAATAAATGGATAGGAAGAAGAGGCCCTGTCGAATGGCCTTCAAGGTCCACCGATCTTTTGCCCTTAGATTTTTTTTATTGGGGTCTCCTGTAAAACAATGTCTATCGGAAGAAATTCATTAATTTAGAAGAATTAAGAATTAAAATTTTAAATAAAAGTGAGAGAATAACAAGAGAAATGGTTTTAAATACCCAAAGACTTATTGCGACAACTTAGATAATTGTCAGTTAGTAAATGGGGATCATTTTCAACGTTTATTAAAAAATAGAGCCGTTTTTCCATGACTTGTTATACCGATTATTTTTAACTTATTAAATAGTTTATTAAAATTTATTTAGTATTTTGTAACTGATAATGAATTTAGAAAAATAAGAAATAATATATGGGGGTGTTCCATTTAAAAATTATAACTTTAATTCTCCAGACAACTTTGTGAGAGAACCTGTATATTCCAATTTTATACAGATATGCAGACTTTGAAAATCCTTACAATTTTTATATAAGACATTTTTTGATAAATCCTGTATTTATTGAATGAAACGACCGATCTGGTAACTTTTCCTAACCTTTTATATATATACATATATATATATATATATATATATATATATATATATATATATATATATATATATGTTTGCTGCAGTTGATCAGAAAAACAGTTAAATAATTCTCCACCCTTTAATTATTTTAACGCACTTGCAAGTAAATAATATGATAGTGGATAAAATTTGTAATTTACATATAAAAACGTGCATTCCTAACAACAATATCGGGACTTGTACATAAGAATATATTTTTGTTTAAGGAACAGTTTGGAAGTGTACATTTGTTTTATTTCCTTAAATATTTTTTTTGAATCTTAAACAGGTTTTTTTGAATATTTCTGCATATTTCTAATGAAAACAATTTTATTAAATTGATTCAAAATATCGTCCGCCAATTTACTATAAAATTCGATTTCTCAGAATTATTCTGGTTATTTTAGATTGCATAAAAATAACGTAAAAATACAAATACATATTTTTGTAGGGGTATTATTTATTTAATCAAGATGTAAATGTAAAAATTTTTATAACTTATGTATCTTCCCAAAAATTATTATTTAATTTAAGAAAAATTTACGCCCTTTTTTTAACATTTATAGGTAAGTTATAATCTTGAAAAGTTTTTTTTGGAAACTTATAAATGTTCCTCCACACAGTGTTTGTACGTATTTTCAAACAACATATATTTAGGTTATTATTGTTTGATATATAATGAGTTAAGTATTTCTCTGTAGGCTAAAATTTATTACAATTTTAATAAATTATAATTATAACAAAATATTTTTTATTGGTTTGGCACAAAATCTCATTTCTAGTAACCAAAATAGGGAAAAAATACATAATTGAAAAAAAAACACCTATTCATGTAAATTGGAAGCAAACAATTGTAGACATAACACTACGTAAGACCCAAAAATCAATATATTACCGTTCCTTGAGATAAACTGTATATTATGAAAAAAGATAAAATACTCTTGAAATACGTAAGTTGGGATGACCGTCCTAAGTGCCACAAGAAAGTCGTCAGCCACGCTTTCAGCATTTCAGATAAGAGTCGTATTGCTATCGGTCCCCGTACCATTGAAATTTCGACCAGTAAAATTTAGGATTTCGGAGTTGAAGGCAATAGAATGCATTGCATTATTTGTATTATCAGATCTTCGTGGCATTCGTTTTTGTGTTCGACAAAATATATCATGTATATCTATTTTTGTATAAGTTTTAACGAGTTAATAACCGGCTTTAATAATTTGAAGGGACATTATTGTACTTGGCGGGTGGTTATAGAAATGTGTATACGTTGTTCCACTAAGGAGAGTAAAGCTTGGGGCAGAAATTATAATTAAAGTGACCACGAGAAATGTTTCTAAATATTTTTAAGTTTTAAATCTTGCCGCAAGGAGTTGCAGTTGCTAGGATCGGAGACACACTTCACGAAAATCCCAGGCAACAGGCCAAAACAATAACAAGGATAACCTCAAAAACACCTTAGCGCAAATTACCAAAATTGAAACTTTGCATGTTTATAAATGCCCGAATGGTTTTAATCCACTTAAAAACAAACCTAATAAATCAAGGTCAGCATGCTAAAACAATAACAAGACTAACAATATTTGCATAAAAAAATAGAAAGTTGGAGAGCATCTAATGGTCAACAATGCTAAAATAATAACAACGATAACATTAAAACATTCCACCACAAATCACTAAAAAGTAATTACCCATTTTTAGAAATCCTCGAAATGTTTTCCATAACTTGAAATGCACCTGTTAAATTTTCGACGAGTACTAAGACTTGAACTTCAGCCCTTGAGATGCTAAGTATTGCCTCTTAAATTCGCTGAACAATATTATCTGGTGTGGTGGGACATGTTTGGAAAACTACCTTTTTTTTTCCTCCCCCATAAACAAAAATCAAGAACTGTTAAGTCTGGCCAAGAAAACAGACTACCTTTTTCAATCCAGGTTTTGCGAATGTTATATCCAACAAATGTAGAACTTCTTGGGAGAAATGTGCTAGGTATCCAACATCTTGATATCACTTGGTTGCTCTTGTTATTAAACAAACATCTTATTGTAAGGCTAGCAAGTATTTTGTGAGAAAAACCAAACTCATTTCACTGTTTAAATGTTTATTAAAAATAAAAGGCAAAACTATCTGGTATCCCAATATTCCGTACAACAACACATTAACCCATCTATTTTATGAGTTGATTAGTAATGCATATTATGTAAATTAACTCTCTATAACTAACTAATTCGTGAAAGTTAATTCATCGGTCCATAACACGCGGGATAAAAAGTGTCTGGTGCAAATTCACATGATATAGATATAACTAATGATCTCTTAAAATACGGTGTACCTTTGTCTTGCTTATTTCTAGGTGTAGTAAAGTTTATCTAACACTGAAATGCGGATCGGATTATACACAAGCAATAAAATTTAAAACGTTATTCTCCATTATAACTACAAGAAGTCTAGTAGGCAAGAATAGGATGAAGACAACCAGTTCGTCGTAAAAGTATTACTAAACGGAAAAATATTCTTTTTCCAAAATGTCTTCTTTCGGGGTATCTAACAGCCTATTCGCGGGCAGCAATACACGCGTTTTTAGAACATTGAAATTAAACAGTGAGCAAACCATGTGCCTCGGCATTAGAAAAAGTCATGTACAATAGAAAAAAATTAAGTAATTCCCAATTTTATTTAGTTTTAACAAGAATGGTTACCGCACTTTTGCACATAGTAAAATGTTACCTCCAATCTGTTTTCAAGACCATCTGGATCGTTTTTAAAGTAACATATTGGCAATTATAGGAACTAATTAAATCAAAATCATACATAGCTACACCTCTCAGTTAATGACAAATAAAGGTTTTTAGTTTAGTCAGGTATGCCTTGATTGGATCGTAATTACCTTTGGCTAATACTAGTTATCGTTTTAATGAGTAAGTTTTAAGGACTTAATACTTTTTGGTTGGTATCTGGTTTGCTAGATAACTTCAAGAAAGGCTGTTTCTCAATAAAAAAGAAAATGAAAATCATATTCGCCCTCTTTCTCCCATCGAATATTACAGCCCAGATACTACGAAACCCGAAAATAGAAAGACATTTCTAAAATAGTATGAAGCGAAGAAGAATTCTGATTTTAATTACCAGCGAAACATTGAGGAGTATTGGGTATTCGATGTGGAGATTTTAACGGAGACTTGTCTTAAATTTCGAGAACAGATGATGACAACTACAAACCTGTGTCCTTTTAAAGAAGCTTGCACTATAGCATCTGCATGTAATAAGGTATTTACACGGAACTTCCTTAATCCTAGCACAATCGGCATCATTTTCAAACAGGATTAACGCTGCAGAGAATTGCAACACAATGGTTAATATGGAAAGAAAATCAGAAAGGAATTTCTATTCAACATGCTGCAAAGAATAGTGAAGTGCTAAATAATAAAAATTTGATAATAAATACCAAAGGAATAATCCATTACACGATAACCCAACGCAATCGCTATACTTAAGAAACGAATCCACAGTAGCTAAAAGCGAGTAGTTGAGGAAATTTAATTATGAAATCACTGAGATATGGAAATACCATTTCATAAGCAAATGCAGAAATCCCAAATTTGGCAAAATTTTGAATAATTATTCTTTACTCTCTTCTATACCTCTTAACCCCAGAGATGCCTTTTATGGGTAACTGTAATAAGATAAATGAATAAAAATATTAACAGGCGATTTTCGGCGTAAAATAGAGTTTGTGTGCTCTTTTTGACTGTTGTAAAAAAAGCATTCTCTTCCAATGAACATTTTTAAGGAAAGTAAAAAAATATTGCAGTTAGCAACAGCGCCGTCTATGAAGTTTACTAGAAAAGAATTTTAAATTAACCTAAAATATCCCCTTAGATGAGCCTTAGTTTATTTAAGTCGGGTAAATGTAATAGATGATACAGCATTTCTACGCAGGTATCTGGTTTTAAAAAAATTCCCTTACTCATAAAGCTATATGCTCAGGAGTACGAAGTATAATTCTAACTGCAACTCTCGAACTTGCCTAAAAGACGTAACATAATTACTGTAAAATTGTTTAATTTGACATATGAAAATACTCTTGAAGGTAGTACATACTAAATTTTAGTAATTGGTAATCGATAAACCAGGTGTATTTCCTCCGTTTCTTTAGGAATATATATTCGTTGGTATAAACACCTTTTTAATTCCCTCGTAAAAGGGAAGTATTGTAATCGTGAAAAAATCATCCTCAGAGACTTTTCAGATCTGTACGTATCAGGGTCCTAGATGCCAAAAAACATGTTTTCTCAATTCCGTCCGTCTATCTGTCTGTCGTTCTCTCGATCTGTTTGTCGGTCTGTCTATTCGCAGCATAGCTAAAACACTACTTACCCGACTCACTTCAAATGTTGAATGCATATAACATTTTGATACAAATCCAATATGGCAAAACAAAATGGCGGCCTAGTAAAGTGATACGAAAATTATTACTAAAAAACTACACATCCAATTTATCTCAAATTTTGCAGAAACATCAAGTATTATGTTGGAATCAACTGGTAATATTTTGGTACGAATCCAAGGTGGCGGAACAAAATGGCGCCTTAATAAAATATTTAGAAATTCAGCCTGAAAAATCTACTTAATGGATTGAATTTAAATTGTAGGTCATAACTAATTGTAGTATAAGAATCAACTAGTAAAATTGTGGTACTAATTCAAGATAGCCCACGAAAATGGCGGCCAAATAAAATATTTTGTAATCGCGAAAAAAATCACCCTCTCAGGTTTTACGTATTTCACATTTTGGCGTTCCCAGGTGCCAAAAAAATATGTTTATCAATTACTCGATCTTTCTATAGGTCTCTCGATCAGTTCGCGGCATTGCTTAAAAACTACTTAACCTATTGATTTCAAATTTTGATAAAAAAATAATGGTGATATGAGGAAAAATCCAATATGGCAAAACAAAACGGCGGACTAGTGAAAAGTTAAAAAAATTATTATTAAAAAACTGCTTATCCAATTTATCTCAAATTTTGCACAGACATCAAGTATTATATTGGAATCAACTAATAAAATTATGGTTCGAATCCGAGATGGCGAAACAAAATGGCGGCTTAAAAAATATTTAAAAATCCAGCCGGAAAAAACTACTTAATGAATTGATCTCAAATTGTGTGATATAACTAATTGTGGTATAGGGATCTAGCAAAATTGTGTTACTAATTCAAGATACGAAATGGCGAACAAATAAAATGTTTGTAATCGTGAAAAAAAGCACTCTTACATATCTTTACGTTTTAGCGTCCCTAAAAAATGCCAAAAAAATATGTTTTATCAATTCCATCCATCCGTCTGTCAGTTTCATAGCTTCAAAACTGCTGACCACATTGACTTCAAAATTTAGTTAAACATTAAGGGTTATATGGGGATAACCTGGTAGTATTTTGGTAAAAATCCAATATGCCCGAATAAGATGGCAGCCTAGTGAAATGTTAAAAAAATCATTACTAAAAAAACTAATTATCCAATTTACCTCAAATTTTGCACAAAAATCAAGTGATACATAGGAATGCACAGATAATATTTTGATATAAATCCAAGATAGCAAAACAAAATGGCGGCCTAACAAATTATTTAAAAAATCAGCCTCAAAAAATAACTTATTAAATTAATTTCAACTTTTGTACAAGCATTAGTTAATTGAGATATTCTGGTAAAGCTGTGGCGAAATAAATAAATTTTTTAAAAAATCAACGTAAATCTTGTTCAATTCTTTAAATTTTGCGGAAAAATTCAATGTTCAATCCCATTTTTGCATAACTGATACGAATTCAACATGACGTAAGAAAATGGCGGTATGCGTAATTGTAAAAACTACTTATTGAATTTATTTTAAATTGTGCCCAAAAATCAAGTGTGGCATAGGTAGATAGAAATTGGTAAAATATTGGTAGAAATCCAATATGATCGAACAAAATAGCGCCTCAATTGGTCACACTTCACTATTCCTGCTAAATGGAAAAAATCATAATGAAGGAAGTTCCGGATAAAGGAAATTTACCGATTTTTCCTATCAATACTAAAATAACTGCAGAAACAGTTAAAAAAAGGGATATTTTCTTTTTATTTTTGAAATATTTATAGACCATCATATATCCATATTTTAAGGAAGGAATTAAGAAAAATTACTTCTTAGATAAATTATGTGAAGAGATTTCCTTACAAATTTCCATTAGACATATTAAAATTAATTTTTTAATAAAACTATCAGGTTAAAGAAATTATGGTAGAATGTTTTGCTATTAATATCAAGGTTAATAAGATTCCCGATCTATTCTCAAGTAACAGGAAACGGGAAGGTACAATCTCGAAACGATAGGGAATTGCTCCCCTTGGAGTCGTTATCAACTACTTTAATAATATCTTAAACTTATATGAGAGTTCTCTGGGATCTAACAGAGGAACCCTAAAACTTTGCATCATTATTAAATTCCAGAATAGAAGCATGAACATATACATATGCGATATAAGAAAACAGTCTAACTTATTTTGAAAATTAATAAAATATCTCAGTAAGAAGAAAATTTATTTGCCTTATTTTAAAATAACGTCAATTTTTTAATTCTTTTTTGTTTTTAAATATATATATATATATATATATATATATATATATATATATATATATATATATATATATATATATATATATATATATATATATATATATATATATATATAATATAACTATAATATAACATAATATATTTTTATATCAGTACTTTTACTGTGCTAGATTAAAGAGCAACCTCCTAATTATTTAATTATTTTTCTATATTTAGGCCATTAGCAGTTGTCTCTGAACATTAGCTACTTAATCCTTACAAGATGTAAATATACTAGAAATGTCGAAAATTGAAGACGCTATGACAGTATACAGGGACAAATACAAAGAAACGCACAAAATATATATTTTCTGTAAGAGTCACAAAATTTAATAAGTCCCGAAGAAAATAAGTATGGGAAGTAGTTTCCAAGGTAAAGAGTATTTAAAGTAAATGACTAACACACTAACTACAATTTCAGAGCAATAATAATAAATAATATTTAAACTATACCTTTGTTTACCGTATCGTAACATGGTCAAGTAAAAGTATTGCTAAACCTTACTATTGACATCGTGATATCTGATGTATGTGATTTTTAAAACTGTTTTTGAAATGCCGGTGCAAAAGCAAACAACCCTAGGAACCAAGGCTTTCGCATTTAAAAAATATAAGCAAAAATTTTCCGTTTTTCTATTAATTATCGGTTGGTCCTTTTATCCTAATATATATAGAGACAGGGGTGTGCAGTCCATGGAAGCAAGGCAAGCGTGCTTCCCCAAAAAAAATTACAAAACATGTTCTAAAATATAATTTTTTAAACGGGAAACCAATAATTTAGTTTATATTAAAAATGCTAAAATATTATCTTAATTATCAAGCCCATAATAAATGCGGCCTTGATTCCGACCGAGCCGACAATAGAAAATGAAATAGAACCTATGCGGGCCGCTAGCTTCTCTGCAGCCAAGTCTTGTATGTTTGATTTCCTGGGAATCGAGCCAGTACCTATCGTTGGAGTAGGTTCTTTGTTTGAACGGCTATCCGTGTGTTGTGTGATACGTACGTCGCGTCGTGCATGGTGCGATATGGAAGACAATAATAATACGGACGTGGATATACCGTCAACTTCGGCTGTCAGTAACAAGGTTGAAAATGTTGGAGAATTTAGTAAGAAGAGTGTGTGTGAATGTGTGGTGTGTGTCTTAATGATAAAGGGATTTTCAACATTAAACTTCGCTGATAGGGTTCAAATAATTTCCAAAGGAAGGGCAAAACCGCCTATGAAAAATTTAATCACAAAAATGAAAAACTGTATTAGACATTTTTATCCGGAAAAACAATACGAACAATTTAAATGGCTAACAGGGTGTGAAAATATAAGTAAATTATTTTGTTGTCCATGTTTACTTTTTGAAAATGAAAAAGGTCTCTGGAATAAAATTGGTTTTTCCGATTTAAACAATTTCCATAAAGCTGTAAAAAGACACATTATGTCCAAAGCGCATTTGCAGGCCGTCATAAATGTCTTTGGCAAAACCAGAATTGAACACGCCCTTAATAAGCAGTTGGAAATTAGTCACCGCCAACACAGTGAACTAGTCGACTAAAATAGGCAAATATTAAGAAAAGTTATCGATGTTGTTTGTTTTCTCGGACAGCACGAATTGGTATTTAGAGGTCATGACGAAACAAGGGTTTCTTCAAATAGAGGAAATTTTCAAGATATACTTAGTTTAATGGCTAAATATGATGATTGCTTAAAAAATCATTTAGAGCAGCCTAGCGTTTTTCGCGGAACGTCGAATCGAATCCAGAATGATTTAATTTCCGCTGTTGCAACAATTATTCTAAAAAGAATTAAGCAAGAGATTGGCGAGGTGCGGTTCATTGCTATTATTCTGGACGAAGCAACTGATATCACTAATTTAAGCCAATTATCTATAGTAATACGCTACGTTAAAACAGACGGAAGTATTCAAGAGCGATTTTTAAGTTTTAAGAATGTGTCCGAAAATCGTACAGCAGATGCATTATATACCGTAGTTTATAACGTTACTAAAGAAATTAATGGAGAGAAAAAATTAGTTGCTCAAAGCTATGATGGAGCTGCAGTAATGGCAGGACAATTATAGGGTCTGCAAGCTAAAGTTCGAGAAACTTTCCCAAGTGCCGTGTTTGTCCATTCTTTTACTCATAAATTAAATTTAGTTTTATCCCAGTCCATCAACCACATTAAAGAGTGTAAAGTATTTTTCGTTACTTTAAGTGGCATGGCTGCTTTTTTTTTCCAAGTCAACAAAACGTACACAAGCTTTAGACTCCATTGTCCACAAACGATTGCCGAAAGTAGTTCCTACTAGGTGGAACTATAATGGAGGACTTGTGTTACCAGTATCTGAAAATCGTGAATCACTGATTGAACTATTTGAGAATATAATAGAAAATAATGAAATATGGGACTCGGAAGCAATAAATAGTTCGAGGGGGTTTTTGGACTGTTTGAAACGAGATTTTAATTTTAATTATTTGTTCATATTTGAACATATTTTCAAAAATATTTCCATTCTCAGACAATGTTTTTAATATATTGCAAATTAAAACAAATGATATTGCTTTTTGCCTAAAAAAAGTGGATAATTTTAAGTCCATGTTAAGCCAAAAAAGAGATGACTTTGACCAATTTTGGGAGAAAACGATGACGTTAAATGTAGAGCCACTAGCCAAGCGTCTTCGAACAGACAAGGTAGGAGATGTTCAAACATCACACAGACGCCTCTTTTATGAAATAATCGATCAAATTCAGCAACAAATAAACTATAGATTTAACGGATAAATGATTTTAAATTCCTCCGGCTCTGCAATTTTGATGCATTTAAAGGAAAAACTTTTCCAGAAGATGCGTCTAAATCTCTTCTTCTTCATTATGGCCAGTTCTTCGACCGAGTGTTACTGCGATCTGAATTAGAAGTGATTTACGAAACTATGACATTAGCGCAAAAAATAACGCTAACGAACTAATGCAATTTTTAACAGGCAATGATCTGGAAGATGCCTACACCGAAGTGTCGAAATTGTGTGCATTAGTATAGACAATACCTGCCATCAGTAGAACGCCATTTTTCAACACTTAAACGTATAAAAAATTTCGTGAGAAATTCAACGGGGTAGGAGAGACTTTCGCATACATCGCTATTGTCCATTGAAAATAAACTTCTCCAAAATATGTGGGAGCATCGACAAACTATGATGACGTCATTGACGAATTTGCAAAAAATGATGGAAGAATCGGATTACATTACAAATAGGTAAATTTCTAAAAATTGCTTCCCTTTCTTAAAATTTCACCACACGCCCCTGTACTGAGTGACAAAAAAAAGGTAAACACTTATATGTGCTCATCCGATTTTAATAAATTTTGGTACACATATTAAGTGCCTCTTACTTAGTAGATTATTAGAGTTTGAGCTTTATTAGACAACTTTCTGAAAAAAGTGGTTCAGTAGTGTGTTGAAGGCCCGTGATTTCTTATTCTCTCATTAATACACCTAGGCTTGGTTCTGATGAGTTTGTCCATATCTTCTTGGGGTATCTCATCCTAGGCTACCTAAAGTAGTGAGTAAAGGCTGCAAATTCAACATCCTGCGACCAATCATGCACCCGACATGTTCAATACGAGACTGATAAGGTCAATACGAGACAGATAAGGCGATCTTGGGGGGGGGGGGCAAGATAAATGGTTGATGTGATGTTGATCCTTGAACGCTAACGTTTAATGGGGCAATATGAGGTCTGGCATTGTCTTGCTGAAATATAGCGTTTTGGATGGTGTGAATGTATGGATTCACATATGGCTAGACTACTTCCTGGATGTAGCGCCGGGCAGTCATATTGCCTCTAATAAAAACTGGTGGTGATCTGCTACCATATGCAATAGCACCTCATACCATGATGTCAACGGTATGGTGGACATCATATTTTCTGTCAAATTGTGGATAACGTCTTTCACCACGTCGCCTTCTCACCCTTGCCCGACCATCATGCATTCCCAGAGAGAAGCGGGACTCGTCACTAAAGATCACCTGATTCTATTCATGGTCCCACTGAATTCTCTCCCTGTACCAGTGCGGATGGTGAAGCAGATTTTCAGCTGTGAGAGGTAACACCTAGTGTGGGTGCTAAGAACAAAAATCAAAACTTCGTAATCTGCGATATACTATGATTTGCGATGATGCGCGCGTTGCTGAATCTGTCTCTAAAAACCAGGTCTCAATCGGCGTTCTTGACACTCTGTGGTTTCTTTGGGATGTCTAGAGCCCCTCGCTCTGTGCCCTAGACTGACGTTGTTCACACCTCAGCATAGTGCGTAAAGATCTGTCGGTTCTTCTAGAAACTTCTCTTATCGACAGACCGACTTCACGCAACTCAACAATTCGACCCCTCTCAAAGTCACTAAGCTGGATAACCCGACGAATCCTACGCACTCGAGACATTTTGACCAACTCAAAAAAATGCTACCAAGATTTTACAATTCAAATGTGATCATGTACACTCTCGAAAACCAACTTGAAAATGTAAACACTTTCGGACGTGGCCAGATATCTCTACATGTAAAATAATATTGAATTCTAAAGAACATATTTGAGTTATTATCTTTTTTGTCAGTCAATTGTAGCGGCGGATTCATGATCTAAGAAGGACACTACTGTGTATGGCGTAAAACCCAAAAATAGTTTTCTTCTAATATATTTAGTTGTTCGTTACGAATTTAGCTTTCGACATTATAAAAAGTGTATATTTTGTAGCTAGAAGAATATATCTACAGTTAATCCATATTTTATTTATATTACCACGTATACTCATGGAAGATAACGTTTGACTACCGAAACAATATTCACCACTAACTACAACCTATATTGCTAACATTTACACAAATGGTAATTATTTTCAGCAAGATAATTATTATCTTTATATAAATTGAGTTTAAATACATTTATATGGTTAAATGGCGTATTATTTATTATAACAACTTTATTCATATTTCACATGGTTATTACCTACTATATATATTTAGTATGTGTATCTAAAAGGAATAATGAGATCTATAATCGCATTAAGCAAATATAGAATTTTGGTTAGAGGTTTGCCAATCGGTTTTTTTAAATATTTTATCTGTTTCGTATTTTATATATATTCGTACTTTATGTTTAACATAAATTATTCCCGGAAATTGATTAAAATATCTTATCTTTTAAAAATGTTATAAAGTAATGAGCAAGCGCCGTTGTACAGAAAAAAATTCTGCAAATCCTTTTTCAGGTTTTCGGCAAACTTTGTGTTTTCCAAAATAAAAAACAGAATATTAGTGTCATTTGCAAACATTATTAAAGTTTCATTAATAACATAATCTGGAATTCTGTTTACGCATAACAGAAGCAAAAGTCTTCCCACCACGAGTCCTAGGGAGCGTCTATATCAATTTTAAATGCCAGAAAAATGACCTCCATTTTTACCATAACTGAGCCTAATCTGTAGATAAGACGTACCATTTGATGAGACTAATACAGGCACATGACATGTTTAGGAACTAATCTACTGTAAATTATCGTTACAAATAATAGTTTTCTTTCAGGGGCTATTGGGTTCTTTCATTTCACAATTACCGGGAGTAATATTTATTTGAAGTTTGTAGAAAATAGCTTTTTTGTAAATTATTTTCTTATTGGTCCCATTAGAATGAGAAAACTAATTTCTTAATTGTCATATTTCCGACAAAAGTGCACTCATTTTGGACGTCATGTCCAATACATGAGCTACAAAGTAACAAAAACCGCATAACATGGATAATGTTACTTGTGTTTAATGGATTCTAATTAATACTTGATAAAGATAGATCTACTGGTCATTATTAAACATATCACTTTTCACGTCTTTGTATCTTATACAAGGGTTAAAAACTGGAATTCTGTTTAAAAATTGAATTACCTGTAGTTTTTGTGCAAACCGATTGAATGTTTTATTTTTTTAAATACAGGTTTATTTATTATTTTCAAAAAGGTACCAAAAATTATTTTTAAACAAAAAATTGTATTTCACATATACTTATAATTATTTGATAATATATTGGCTTACACAAATCCTACAAACTGCCAGTTATTTCAATTTTTTTGATTTTATGGATTCATAAAATCTGTTTGTATTGAAGTTCTGAACGAAAGAAGTTATGGGTAAAGGGGTTTACATCGTTTATAAAAAAATAAATTATGTAATTTTTTGTTTTCTCTATTAAAAGACAGCTTTATTCAGGGAAATTGAAAAGAAAAACTGTATTAATTATTTTATTTTACTCTATGCAATAGATAAACATTTTACCATTTTTATCCTTTCACACTAAAATTGGTACTGAATTTTTAAACATTTCATTAGGAAGGCATTGCAATCCGTCATAACTGCTTTACACCAATCATTTACCAATGTACCCCAATAACACAATAGATTTTGTGATAGTGTAGCTTCTTAATAATCATTTTTTTAACAATTTGTGAGACCGCTATTTTGTTCTCCAATGTACAATTTTTACCAAAATGTTACCATTCTATCCCCATATGACATTTGATTTTTGAGCAAAATGGAGTCAATGTGGTAAGTAATTAATAAAGTAAGAAAAACATGCTTTTTGGGATATAGAAATCCTAAAACGCAAAAATCTGCAAAAATGTCGGAAAATTAATTTTTACATGGGAGTAAAAATAAAAATTTTGACAAAACCTATTTTCCTATGCTTTACATACTCATTTTTATAGTTAAATATAGCGAAAAAAAGCGATTATATGCTAAGAGTTTCAAAAACTTGTATTTAAACAAAAAACGTCAAATTTCTTTTATTAACATTAAATTTTTATGCAAAATTTGAAGCTATTTGAATAAGATTTGTTATGCTGATTTTAAATATTTTATGTGGCTACCATTTTATTTCATCATCTTCAATTTGTACCAATATTTTACTAGTTCATTTATAGCGTAAAATATGAAGTCAGTAGAAACAGTAGTTTTTTCACATTAATTTTTAATAATTTTTTAGTCTGTACAGTACTTTTGTCATACGAGGGAAGTAAAAAAATAAGTAAATAATTAACGTTTTATTTTTAAATAATATTTCCTTTTGAAATTGCTTTTTTTTTCTCAATTAAAAATGATTAATATTAGTTGTTTATATATCAAATAAAATTTAGTATATTTAAACTAATAATTCCTTTTTTTTTTCGTTTAAAAATAAGCTCTTGTAACTACTTGGCTTTCCTTCTGAGTATGATTGCTTTTTACATTCAGTTATAAAAACAAATATTTAAACCAATAAAAAACAATTTTGTTAAAAATGTATCTTTTTTGAATAAAGAAATTAAATACATTTCATATTTAAAAAATAGTTTGGAATGTCATTTTGAATATAATAAAAAAATTTACATTTAAAAAAAAATAAATCATTTGATTTGACCGGATTGCACAAAAACCACTAAACATTTCTGAAACTGAATTGCAGTTTTTATCCGTTTTACTTTAAACAAACAACATCTAAAATATAGCAAGTTTTTACCAAAACTCATTAAACACAAGTAAAATTAAGAAAAAATTCTAAAATGATTTGTGGCATGTGGATTTTGCTATTTTGTAGATTTGTAGGAGCAATGCAGTTTTGTGGAAAATTGAGAACTAAGAAGCTGTTTTTTTATTTCAATCGGATCAGTAGAAGCCGCTATAAAGTTGTCAAAAACGCAATTTGCCTACAAAAAGTAAAAAATATATAACTTCCAATCATTGTGCAATGCAAAAACTCAGAATTCCCTTCCTTTATGATCTTACCAGACGGTTTATAAGAGAAAATTCGAAGGAGAGAGCAGTTCATTTTACATAAATATTTCCTGCTCTACTATGAACACTTAATAAGCTTACCCATCCAATCAAAATGACTAACTATCATGACATCCTTATATTCTTGATTCTTTGTCACAACGCGAGGAAACAGTTACTGTCATCACAATAAATATAAAATAGTTAACATGTTTTCTACGGATACTAAATCATTTCGGTATATCTTAGAGTCAAAAACGACCGATAAGAATGACATTAAAAATTTGCTATTTTTTTAAACTATAATACTATGTAGACTTAAATAGCCCTCTCTTCTAACTTTTGAAGGACACGAATATTTTCTCGAAATCTATACCCGAGTTTTAGAAGTGTAGCTCGACGCCATCTTAGCATCTTAGAAAAAAAAAATGAAAAGAGAGGTCTTTCGACCTCTCATATGAAAGGTATTTTGAACCTCTATTCAATGCCGTTTCGTTTTTTAAAATCAGTTCGCCGGTCGCTGAGAAATGATAAAAGCAAATAATTTTTTTTTAATTAATAATTTTCGTAAGAAAAACGGAACTTTAAACAATGGTTATCCTAAGTTGTGCACAAAAATTCTAACTAACTTTCATCTCAGTGAGTTTTCGAAATGTTGTCCCAGTACTTGCTGACAATAAAAAAGTCTAAAACTATTTTTTGGGTTTTTCGCCTTAGAAAATTGGAAAAAAATAAAAAAATAAAATATATTTACCTTATAAATTGAATAGATAGTCTTAAGTTCTGGGTCCACTATGAAGGTACCCGAGGAACGACACTGAAAAATGTTTGTTTTCTGGACGTTTCGGGGGAAATTCTACCCCCGTCTTCAGCAGACCTACAAATAAAATACTAAAAGCAGACTTTCCCCCGAAACGTCCAGAAAACAAACATTTTTCAGTGTCGTTCCTCGGGTACCTTCATAGTGGACCCAGAACTTAAGACTATCTATTCAATTTATAAGGTAAATTTATTTTATTTTTTTATTTTTTCCAATTTTCTAAGGCGAAAAACCCAAAAAATAGTTTTAGACCATGAATCCGCCACTACAATTTCGTAATTATTTAATAAAAAAGTCTGTTTTGAAACTCATTTCGTACGTTTAGTAATATCTCCGGGGTGATGTTAGCACAGACCTTCATAATTATGTCGTTAAGTTCCTGCACTGTTTCGATTTGTGTAACGTAAATCTGCGATTTCATATAACCCCACAAGCAAAAAATCGAGGGGAGTTAAGTCGGGGGAACGAGTAGGCCATTCCAGTGGACCACGTCGGCCGATCCACCGCTCTAGAAATGAGGTCAGTCCAACCAATCTCTTATTTGTCTGAAAAAATGTGAGGGTTTTCAGCCAGTATTTCTTCAAACTTGGGATATTTGATATCTTGAAGTAGTGTCAAGTACAAAACACATATTGTCTTCTAGAAATATTGGCCCTACAATATGGTTTCTCAATATTCCTGCTCAAACATTTATTTTTCTGTCTGAGTGTGACCCTCCTGAAAAATATATGGGTTTACATCCGACCAAAATATCGCACATTTTGACTATTGACATTTCCATTAAAAAAAGTATATTCGTCACTAAAACAAATGTTTATTGGTGTAAGTTTCTTAGTGTAAGGTGGACTTTCGATTAATCGATCGGACATAATTTTACTAAACTGCATCCTTCTGACAGAATTATCTTCATGTAATTCGTAGAAAATGATGAATTTATAGGGGTGAAACTTGTGGTTTTTAAAGTGTTTTTTTTCCGTAGTCGTTGAAACATTGTATTCACCGGAAGCTGTTATCGTAGATTGCTGTAGATTATTCACCACTGTTGCGATAAGTTGAATTTATTTGTTTTCCAATATACATTATCTTTAAGCTCCTTTTTCTCCAACAACATTACCGGTTCTTTGGGACTTTTCGACCAGTTCTCTTTGATATTTGCGGCTATTCGCGATCTAGCTAAAAAACTACTAACCCCATTGACTTCAAATTTTGACCAAAAGTTAAGTGTCATATGCGAATCACTTTTTGGTAAAAATCTAATATGGCAGAACAAAATGGCGGCTTAGTGAAATGTTAAAAAAATTATAACGAAAAAATTACTTATACAATTTATCTCAAATTTTGCAATAAAATCAATGTAGGAACTGCTAAACTTTTGATACCAATTCAAGAGGGCGAAACAAAATGGCGGCTTAATAAAATATGTAAAAATTCAGTCTGAAAAAACTACTTAATGGATTGATTTGTGTGCCATAACTAATTGTGGTATAGTGTTGATAAATTTATGGAACGAATTCAAGATGGCGGAACACAATGGCGGCCAAATAAAATGTTTTTAATCGTGGTAAGAATCACCCTTTCAGGTTTTACATATGTTTACGTCGTAGCGTCCTTAGATGCAAAAAAAATATGTTTCACCAATTCCGTCGGTCCGCCTGTCTGTCAGTTCGGTCAATAGCTAAAAAACTACTTACTGGATTGACTTCAAATGTTAGTCAAAACTTAACGGTCATATGAGGATGATCTGGTAAAATTTTGGTAAAAATCGAATATCCCGAACCAACATGGCGGCATAATGAAACGTTAAAAAAATTATTACTAAAAATTATCTAATTTACCTCCAATTTTGCACAAAAATGAAAATGTTACATAGAAGTGTACTGGTAACATTTTTGTATGAATCAACAACAACAAAATTTGGCGCCACACTTCACTATTTCAAATAAAAAGAAATATTCATAACGAGGGAAGTTCCGGGTAAAGGAAATTTACCCATTTATTATTTAGGTTCAGAAAAAAACCCAATAAATAAATAGTCCTAAAAGTTATGCCAAGGTATAAGGAATTTGGAACATTAGGCTTCAGCTTTTGCCAACAAATATGTGTTTCCATTTAATTAAAAAATAAGTTCCTGTTAAAATGTGTCAACAATATTTTTTTAATTGAAAAATAAATATCCATGTCTTTTTTATTGTTTAACGAACAATTAATAATTATATATGACGAAGCAATTAATATCATATGCAAGGAAACCGCAGCTATCGAATATATTCATGAAGTGGGTACAGTTATTAAATTTATGACAAAATATTGAATATTGATATCTGCTTCATTTCATTTAATAATTTAGGAAATTGGATTTGATACAAAGATAGGACGACGAATATTGGTATATAATACAGTTAATTCCTAACATAGATTGACAACCGACTGACACGACGTCCAGTTTTTAAAGATTTTATTTACCACTTATTTTATATCAAATTAACTTTTGAGGGTGGATCGATGTAGATATTTTAAGAGTTAAATTTTGGATTATTTTTTGCTTTACATGATACTACGTGTAAGTGCCATTTTTTTTTCTTTTTTAATGTAGGACCTCCATCACAGAAGTAAAACAATGCATTATTGGAAAGTTTATCAGAAATTATTTGATTTTTAGGATAATAACAGCACAACCTATCAATACGATAGACGCAAAAGGTAAAATAAAATAAGTTGAAGCTAAAAATAACCTGGATAGTGTTTTCAAAAAGGAAAACCTTTATTTTCTTAAGCTTTAAAAAAAATATGAAGTATTAAAAACTTCCATATTTCGTACTCGTACAATGCTGTATGACACTACTAATAATAAAATAAATAATAGCCGAATTTAAAACTAGATAAAGAAGTCAATCATATTTACTAAATTAAATTTTAAAATTCAAATTTTAATTACCCTTTAAGCTACAATATAATGAATTATTGAGTTCGAAATGTGAACCACCATTGCAAATACAAGATCGAGCATTTTTCATATCTCAATACATACTACACCACAACTTGTTACGTTCTGGACGCGCGTTTCGCTAGCATCATCAGCAGATGATCCACCACAGGTTCCAGTGTCAGGATCTCAATAGTAGTTAAGCCCAACCGAAACTATTTCCGCAAAATTTCACAGTAATAATTTATTTGTGTCATTTGTTGATCCAGATCACCTATTTTTTTACATAGTAAAAAACTCCTTTAAATTGCCACAAACTCAAACATTCAAGTGTGCTTTATTTTTTATGATTTTTCATTTTTAAAACTAAATGCACATTATTTTAAGCCATTTTTTTGTAAATGAGAACAAACGCAAGTGGTTTGTTAATACATAAACGTTTCCTCCTCATGTAAATAATTGCAATTATAAGAGGTTACCATTGGTTTTTCCCATGTATTTACATGTTTTCTAAAAAATATATAACACACTTTTTTTAAAGGAATTAAACATCTTTAACAGTTGAAATTTGTGTTTTAGTTGAATATTTCAGATTGAGTTATTTGTATTACAGGTTATTCATTGGACGGAGTTGTCAGTTGAATCTGTTAAAGTTTATTTTATAATATATCGTGAATGTCGCCTAAAATTTGACAAATTTTGTTTGAATTGGATTCAACTGACAAATGCAATATATAATGGTAACCATCACGTAGGTGAAAAGGTAAAAAAGAATCACTCCTACAAATAGCCGCGACTGAAAGCTGCTGAGGTATACGTCATGTATCTCAAGGCCTTTTTAATACGCTTGACTATGACGCCGCTGCATATGTAAGACAAATATCTAAATTAATGAGTAGCCACAAAAGACAAGTTTAAAGTTTCTTGACATGCAGCTTGTTAAAAACTATACAAAAATTCAATGTTTTCAGAATTACCTGATTTTGGT
This sequence comes from Kuschelorhynchus macadamiae, assembly GCA_030620095.1. Lineage (NCBI taxonomy): Eukaryota > Metazoa > Arthropoda > Insecta > Coleoptera > Curculionidae > Kuschelorhynchus > Kuschelorhynchus macadamiae. The sequence goes on from JAUTXW010005387.1 coordinate 1,418,166, forward strand.
TAAAACTTTTATTAGGATAATGGTCAAAGGTGAATAAAGTATTATCTGTAATAATTAGGACGTAAATATTTAGTTTTTTCAAATGACACAATTTAAAAGCTTTGTTAAAATGAAATATAAAAAAAATACAACCGACTTTAAAAAACATTCGCTAAAAAGTAAAAAATAATATTTTATTTATCCCTTTGAAGTCTGTTGGCTAGGTAAGTGCATGAAGATTTTATTGACGGTTGTGTTATAGAGGGTACACCAAGGTAAACTAAATGTGAACATATATATATATATATATATATATATATATATATATATATATATATATATAGAGAATCCTGTAGGGATGCCTGCCAAGGTTTGCGGCTTCTGACAGTTGCTGGTATCTTTATTTAGGAAGTGTATTGTTTCATTTATCGTAACAGATCCATTTTTCAATAAGTGAGATCTGCACATGATTATTACACCAGACAGAAAACTCTTTGGTTACCCGAAGCACATCGCTCAGCAATGTATCAAAAATATATTTATTTTACAGGATGTGTACTGTTCAATAAATTAAGCAATGATATTAGAGATGCCGCCAATATAAATATTTTTAAGAAACAGCTAAAAAATCATTTGCTTCTCCAAACTTTGTATAGTGTAAGTGAGTTTACTTAGTTGTTCCTTTTGTTTTTGTGCGGTCATTTATTTGCCTACATTTTGTTATCTTTTAATTTTAGTTTTTATTATTCGACGTTTTCTTGACTTGTTTTTTCTAAATACTTTCAAGTCGGTTCTGTTTTTTATATTTTATTTCTCCCTTTTTAGTGATTTTTTTACAAGTTACATTTCTAAAAATAATATAATTTGTAGTATGTGTATATCCAGTTGTATATAACATAATACAGAAAGAGACGAATAGAGAAGCATACGACACTATTAAAATTAGATTTTATAATACATACTTAAGCAAAATAAATAAAAATAAATTATTTTTAACAGCTACGTTTTTCAAATTAAACACATTTAATACTTTCGATATATTTTAGTTTTCGTTAACAATTATGATAATGATAATATTATATATGCTAATTTATTAATTTGATAATTAACCTTGACAAAGGAAATGTCAAAGGCCAAGTATACGTTGCCCTGAGCCGCGTTAGGATCTTAGATGGCATAGCCTTATCGGATTAGAACCCAAGAAAGTTCTTAACAGTCCTCGTCACAAAAGAGTTCTTATAGAAATGCAACGATTGAAGGAACTGCTATGAGATATATAATAATGAGATCTTGTCTTTAAACTATTTTGTAAATAAAATAATTTAAAAAACATAGAACGGCTGTGGTTAATTAACAAAGCATGCTTCTTGGGATTTGTCCGTGTCAAATCACTTTCCGACGTTTCGCCTTCGATTGTACGAGGCATCTTCAAGGATGTTCACTTCACGAGATTGGAACACTGAATGAGCTCGGAGTTGCCGAGATGAAGGCGTAGTACCAAAATGAAACACCACATAACATCAGAAAGTGCAAGGAACATCTACAAACGAGCCAGTATGGCATTGGTAAGAGAAATGATAGAAGCTACCCTACGTGATTTGGATATAAACGCTCATAAGTTATTAAATATTCATTTAAAATTAGCTTTTACACTTGAATATCAAACACTTAGAACTCTGGATGACTTTACCAATACGCAAGCAGAAAGGATATATTAGGCAATTACCATTAAGCAACAGAAAAGTTCGAAGGACTGCTGGACAGCCAAAGACCACTAAAACTGCCACAGGACACCCTTATAAATTTATCTTCCAAAATCCTTACTGAAGCAGTACAATCCGTCCTCTCTAAAGGTCATAACTTCGCCACACCAAAGGGCATACCCGTAGACGACATAGTGCCATCTGTTGAAGCGATAATTAGAAGACTTCCAGGAGAAGAGGCTGACGCAATAAGGTATGAAACAGCGAAGATCATCAAAAATTCTAAACCGCCTAAGTCGAATCTAACAGCTGCGGAAAGAACGGAGAGAAAAACATTAAACAACAATACAGACATTTTGGTCCTTCCAGCGGAAAAAGAAAACGCCACTGTCGGCATGTACAAAACGGATTATGTAAAGAAAATACAACTACTTCTGGACGACAACATCTACAGAGTGATCCAAGCAGACCCGACCATCAAAATTGAGAGACGGTTAACCAACCTTAAAAACGCATCCAACCTACCAGCAGAGGAGAAGAAGATGTTAAGGCGAAGAAATATTCTTAATAATTTTACAGGAAAAACACATTCATATATTAGAAACTCGACGCATTTGGTAAAAAAACTTCCATTCAATCCAATTAGATCCCAAAGATATCTTAGTCAGTTTCGATGTAGAATCGTTGTATATGAATGTGCCTATAAATGATTTAATTTCCATAATATCAGACTTATTTCACCATATAGTATTCTACTCACTTTTAGATCTAATTGAAGCATATCTTACATGAACGTATTTTGTCTTTCAATGAACTTTCTATGAGCACACCTCAGGAGCAGCCATGGGATCTCCGCTGTCGTCAGGGGTAGCCAATATCTTTATGAAAGCTTTTGAGGAAAAAGCCTTAGAGTCGTCTCCATTAAAACCAAAATCATGGTTCAGATATGTAGACGAAACTTTTGTAATATGGCATCATGGTCCAGAATCATCTCAATCAACAACATGCTAATATAAAATTTACAATGGAAATTGAATCAGAAGGCACGACTCCCTTTCTAGATGGTCTTGTAAAAAGGAAAGGGGATGGTTCCTTAGGACATTCTGTATATAGAAAACCAACGCATACGAACAGGTACTTAAATTCATCCAGCACAAAAGCAATCAGTTATTAATTCGTTGGTTTACAGAGCCCTCGCGATTTGTGGCCAAAATTCTTTACAAACGGAAGCACAGAAATTGACTCAAGCTTTAAGAGGAAATAGATATTGCACTGATGATATTAGACGATCAATTTGAAAATATAATAATCTTACTCCACGAAATGATATTAATAAGGAATTGCCGATTTATACACGGAACCATAGACAAGATTGGAAGGTTACTTCGCCTATCCGACATACGCACAATCTTCAATACACACAAGAAAATTGGACAATGTGTGCGATCGCTAAAGGACATTATTCCTTTTCAAACGGAAGGAGTATATGCAATTCTTGTTGCTGTGGTAACGTCTATATTGGAGAAATTGGAGGACAAAATTAGAGAATCTATTGAAATTTATAAGCAGCTTACAATTTTAATAGAGATACGGGCTTCAGTCTACATCATACGTGGAAACCAATCGTGAGTCTCTCCGAGCTCATTCAGTGTTCTGATCTGGTGAAGTGAAGATCCCTAAAGATGCCTCGTGCAATCGAAGGCGAAATGTCGAAAAGTGATTCCATTTTGACACGGTCTAATCCCAAGAACCATGATTTCTTAAAATAATTTAAACATTAATATCACAGCTGTTTATTTAGTTAATTTTTGTATAGTGTAATTTAATATAAGCTACTGTTACATGTTTCTTTTACCACTACCTGTATATGTACATAAAAATTATAATGAGGGTAGTCGATTAATAACGTTTTATTCATACCGAATGTTCATTTTTCGAAAATGTCAAATAAAATGCAAGATTTTGATGTTGCACATTTTCATGGTCATCGTGTATACATAAAATTACATAACGGGATAGCATAAACAAATAGGGTTTATGTGTATTACACACCCCAATGCTTTTGTTTGAAAAGGGTATTTAAAAAAAATGTAAATTTAGTTAGAAAACTCGTTTCCTTTATCGCCCTTATACCTGTGTTTTGTGTGTGTGTGTGTGTGTGAGTTAACTTTATTTGGCACTGGAATAAACCAACTGGCCAGCACTCACCTGTGTTTTGTTTATAATATTATTACAAAAAAACGGGTAAACGGATTTCATATCAAAATATATAGGACCACCAGCGAAATGTTCTCTAAAATTTGGCGTTTGACTCATCAAAATGGCCCAAGCCGTTTAGACAATATGCGGGAACAAACAAAAAAAATACATACAGGTCGAACTGAGAACCTCCTCTTTTTATTGAAGTCGGTCAAAAAGCTTAGATGCAGATCATAATCGTCAATTAGTCTGAAACAGTGAGTCGTAGACCCATAGTATTGTATGTTGTTGAAATAATTTTTTAATGATCTATTTAAATTGGATATAAAATACAGGGGGTTGCATTAAATAATTTTTTTTTGTTGATTCGGACGCACTTTCAAGTCCCCAATCTAGTTTTTTTAGATTTAAAAGCGTAGGAATAGCTGATTTCGAGATATCGACCAACATCAAACGTTTATCATTATTCTAAAACTGTTTTTCGGTCAATCTAATATATTATTCGATTTCAAAAGTTTTTAACTCTCGATAATTACACGAGACGCAAAACACACATTCCAGTGAATACGTAATCTCCGGTCCATTCTAACCAAAGCACAGTGGTTAAAGTTATGTTACATGACAAAATAGGGTCTAAAAGCTCAAATTTAAAACTATAACACAAACATAAATGTATTAAACATAAATCATGATTTATTAGGAAATTACTCATACCAAATAATTATATTTTAATACGTATCACATTATGGTATCCACCTAGATAATAATTAATTAGTAAACATACATTTTCTATTTAAATCCAGCATAAATAGATTATAATAACGTAAAACGAATACACAAGTAATATATTGTCAGGCAAATCAATGATAATGTGGAGAGTAAATCTATTTGCAAAGGGAGTATAGTTCATAATCGGGAATTGGTTTATATTATTAATAATGCAAGTTCAAAAGCATAGTAAATAGCAGCACAATTCAAAATTAGTCAGAAAATAGAGTCCGATTGGTTTAGTGCAGGGATTCTCTGTTCCTAGTTTTAGGTGTAATCTACAATATTAATATTTTGTTGTTGTTCATTTTGGCCAATGTGGCATTTTCCATTACCTGTTTCAAAAACACAGTTTAATTTCATTGTTCTATTATAATAGGGTCAAATTAATATTGTGATTTTTTTTTATTAGTACTCTTATGATCGGCACTATATTGTCTCATTACAAGGCAACATATTATAATGGGCCAATTAAGAGTTTAAAATATTTCATTTAATTAAATTTTTGAACAAAAACAATTTTTATGCGACTACAAATGTAGATAGGAACTATTGGATACTGGAAATATTGTATAATATTTCAGAATTTGCGATTGTGGAGACCATATGATAAAATAGTTTATAGATAAGAAAGTGTAAACCGTTTTGTTTCTTAGTTTAACAGACAGGGCCGACAGAGGCTTTAAAAGGTGGAAAATTACTATTTTCACGAAAAATTTTAGGTACCCAATATGTAAGGCAAAATGTGGTTTAGAATTTAAAAAAGAAAGTTATATAATAATTTGTTTACAAATAAAAGTTAGTAGCAAAAAATCCGAGTTTAAACAAGAGATAGCAAAGCCAGAAACATAATAAAATGCGACATGTTTTACCAAATATTTATTCAATCTTTTCAAAACGAAAAAAGTCTTAATTTTGTGGTACCTGGCATATAAGTAGAATCTTTTTATAAATTCTAAGATCGTGTTTTAAAAATATTTTCTTGGAAGCGAACTCTTTTATTTCAGTGTTGAACACGACTAACGGAGACCGAAAAATGAAAGAGATACAAGCGGTTCACTTTAATTGTTATTTTTAAAGACAACTTTACAATTTTCAAGTGGTTTTTAAATTTATAGAATCAATATACTATATTGTTTTCTTTTTTTCTTTAGTCAGCTAAAATAGCTTCCACGGTCGGTTCTAAGCAACTAATAATTAATTATTTAATAATTTAATTATTTAATTTTTAAGATGTAATAAAATGTTCGGGAAACATGCTTTTCGGACAATCTCGAAATACCTAAAGTACCTATTTAATCTATTTGTACAACCTGTACAATTTCTAAAATCATTTTTCTTACCTATCCTAAGAGCAAAATAATGCTCGTTTTCCAAAAGAATAATAATAATTTATTAAAATACTATCCAATCAATTAAATTTCATAAATTAAAAACCAGTAAATTGACGCCATGATTTTTTGCAAGGATCTACGTGATGTAACTAAATGCCTTCACAAGCGGCAATGCAACACAAAAAAAGTTTTTTGTTGAGGGTAAAAACCAGAAACTCAACAACCATATTTCCAACAGTTTTTACTTGCTGTTTAGAATTAGTATATTTAACATAAGTACAAATACTACAAAACATACTAAAATAAGAAACACTTTACTTTATATTGGTACCCGGTATCCCATATATAACAAAAAATAAAAAATAGAAATACAAAATGTCGGCAGGATCATCGAAATTTATTCTTCTTTTGATCTAAAATATTCCTTTTTACTGTCCCCAAAAAGCATTTAACACGATATTTTCAATTTTTGGATGCACGTTGAATTAACAAATCCGATTGTTCAAAACATTCATACTGACGTCGCTTCAGCAAGAAATTATAGATATAGTCGGCAAGGCCCATCCTGAAAAAGTGACAGTTTTTTTACAAACGAAGAGTTAGTACATTTTTTTTTCGATCTCGATTTTACCCAGTTCTTGACTTAGGACAAAATAAATGTTAATTTGTGTCTGGTAGCAAAAATATAGAGCTTTTGAGTTGCACAATCGTTTTTGCCCTAGAAGATTCCGATACGCTGGTACGAAGGCTTCAAAAAGTTCTGAAAAATCAACCATAACACCGGTCAGCCTGATTTTTTTACCAAAGTCCTCATCCTAAAACACGGGCGGGATACAGGCGAATCTTTTGATGCCTCACTCATGTAATTCAGGCCATGCGTTTAGCCTGTAGGTAATTACAAACAATGGCTACATACCATACACATAACCAGAGGGAAACCCAACATCTTATGCTGTTTTATCCACAAAATCGTGTATGTTTTGATGCAATTATTAAAGTAAATAAACACGCACAGCAACTAAGTGTGACAAAGACAAAAATATCTATTCTTCTTTTCGGGTCTAATTTTTGGCAACGCTGTAAGGTTATAATGACTTTTTTTGTTCTCCCGTTGACAAATAATATGTCATACCTAATATATTATTTTTACATTATCCATAAAAACCTATACCTAAGCTCATTTATTTTCGTTTACATTTAAAATAATTTAATGTAAATTTATATGTCAAATATGTATAAAGAGATTTGTATACATTTGTTTTTTGTATCTACATAAATCGGTTTTTGCCTCGTAATTATACATTTTAGCTCAGGGAAAAAAGTGCAGATATGTAATTTTGCTTTCTATAGAACTACAAAATAACAATTACAAGTAATATTAACTCTTAAAGTAATTAACCGTACTAACAAATTAATAAAATATTAGGAAGAATCAAGGTATCGGGTACGCTAATTAATGCAGATGAACAACAGCATTTTGACTTACCCGAGAAAAAAAACGTTAAGAGTTAAATAGGCCAGACGTTTGCACACTTCACACTGTATTGATTGCGTTCAAATCGAAGCAATTTCGTCTCCTTGTTGTTATATCTATGATACATACTTATACTCCTACATACATACATGACTATTAAACATACAGTGTGTAACAAAAGTAAGGAAACAACAAAATATTTGAGGTACCGCTTATTTGAATTTAATGAAAATACGTACATTTAAATATGAGATTATGCCGGATCCAATGGGGAGTTCCGCATTGACGCCAAGTTTACCGTTTTTCTATTATAAAAGGAAATATTTTTCAATGGAACACGCTATATTGCTAGGTAATTTTAATATAAACTTTCTAGATTTAAATACAAAAGCACCGTTATGTGAAATTACTGAGGTTTATGGTTTACAACAGCATATAACTGAACCTACTAGAATATCAAATACAAATATGTCCTTAATTGATTTACTATTTTCAAATATATATTTAATCGAGGTTTGCGGAATAAGGGATGTTGAGATATCGGACCATATGCTCATTTATTGGGACAATTCAAATTTTGGACCACCTAAATGTAATACTTATAACTTTATATATAAAAATTTACAAAGTGTCAACAATGAGCGATTTCAATCTAATATCGAACTAATACCTTGGCACATATGGCGGACATAAATAGCAAAGTTGACTTTTTCAACCAATCATTATTTGACATTATAAATCTGCGTGCTTCCTTAAAAAATATCAGAAGTAAAAATAAGCCATACAGTCCGTGGATTACTCCTAATATTAGATTAATGCAGAGTCTTCGTAATAGGGCCTTAAGTAAGTTTAGAAACACGAAGAATTGGGAGGACTGGAACAAATATAAACAGTATAGAAATCTTACTACTAGCGCAATCAGATCGAAAAAAAGGCTTATTTAACATATAGGTTTGGAGTGTGCAGTAATAAAGAAGCATGGCAAGAATTAAAAAAAATAAATATTTCTAAAAAACAAAATATACGACTTGCAAAATGTAGATGAACTTAATACTTATTTTAATAATATAAACAAAAATAACAATAAGCCTGATGAAGAATTTATTAAGAATTTTCAGGAACATAAAATTACACAAAATGAGTTTAATTTTAAGCTGATAACGCAAGATACAATAATTTCCATTCTAAAAACCATAAAAGTAAAGCATTTGGAGCTGATAATTTAAATATTACACTTATTTCACTATGTTGTCCTGTTATAATTAATCCACTAACTCACATTATAAATATTTGTTTAGAAAAAAATCATTTTCCAGATCAATGGAAGGAAGCCAATATTATTCCGTTGCCTAAAGTTAAAAATTCTACTGAATTTAAACAAATCCGTTTAATATCGATTCTTCCAGTTTCCTCTAAACTATTAGAAAAAAGTATGGAACAGCAAATAATTAAGTATTTAAATATTACTTAATTTGATCTCTGAATATCACTTTAGGTTCCGTAAAGGTTATCGTTGTGCAACCGCATTATCTCAGGTAATGGATGATATATTTAAAGCCCTTGATAATAATCTAGCTATTGTTTTGGTTCTTTTGGATTTTACTCAAGCTTTTGACATGGTCAACAACGAAATATTATTGGCTTTGTTGCAGTGTCTGGGTTTTAGCAATTCTGTGGTGACGCTGGTGTCTTCGTTTTTGTTAAACAGAAAACAAAGAGTAGTACTTGATGGTAAAATGTCGAAAGCTCTTAATGTTGCCTTTGGGGTGCCTCAGGGTAGCATTCTGGGTCCATTACTATATACTCTCTACACTTCGCAGTTAATAAATAAATTTCGATATCATTGCTACGCAGATGATACCCAGGTATATTTTTCATTTAAAAGTACTGATATGACCGAGGCCAATCGGTGCATTAACGCGGATTTGGACACTTTATATAGTGAAACTCAAAAGCTCCTCTTAAATATTAATCCAACCAACTTTTTTGTAGTGATAACAATCAAACGAATATTCTAGATAACTTAAATCTACCCATAAATAACAATCCAACAGATTTTATAAACTCTGCCAAAAATTTGGGACTCATAATGGATCATAAACTTAGATTTAAAGAACATGTTGCTCTTAAACTAAAAAGTGGATATTCTGCCTTAAAAACAATATTTTCGCAAAGGCACTTTTTGAGCTAAAACATTAAGAAAATGCTTTGTGATGCACTAGTGTTATCACCATTAAACTTCTGTGACACCATATTCTATGGACCTTGTCTCGATAATGCCGATGCTAATAGAATACAAAAACTCCAAAATTCCTGTCTAAGGCTTATTTTTAGTATAAAAAGACGTGAACACATTTCTCATAAGTTAAAAGAAGCAAATTGGTTAAATATGCACAATAGACGAGTCTTACATGCTCTTGTTCTTTTTTATAAAAATCTTAATCCACCATATTTACACAAAAAAATAACTTATCGTACTGATGTGCACAATCTTAATATAAGACGAAAAAATCTATTAACTATACCGTCACACAACAAAGAATTTTTTAAAAGGTCTTTTTCTTATTTAATTGCACATTTAATAAACAAATTTAAAATAAATGAGTTTAGTGTTCCAGAAAGTTTTCAAGAGAAAAACCAAACTACTTCTTCTAAACCAAATTTAATTGATTGCCTATGCCACAAAATCCTAAATTTGAAACTTAATCCCTTTCCTTTTCCCTATCCTTATCAATCTTACTTTTTCCCTCTAGTGTGTGCTTTTTTGCTTTTATATTTTTGCTTATATATATTTTTTTCAAATTTCTTAATAAAAAAATTAACTTCTAGCTGCTTAATAATTTCTTTTTCATTTCTTAAATATTTTTGGCCTCAATAGAATCCGGGGAATGAACATCCCCTGAAATCTGAAAACAAGGCCCGTTAGTTACCATGATAATATATGATTATTATCATAATTATTATTGTTACTTAAAGTTAATTCGTTGACTGTATTTATTGATAAGTATCAAACGTCTTATTATTATTATTATTATTATTATTATATTTTATTAAAATCTGCGTAAAATTGTCAATAGTTTTTATTAAGAGCACATTTTATGAAAATCAAGAGTTTTGGCGAAAATAAGAGTTATTTACAAAAAAACGCATACAGATTGAATTAATGGCGATCACAAATAGCCAGGCCATACAAAGTAACGCCATCCGACAAAAGGTCAATATTTTTTTTGTAACTCACGCATTTTGCCATAATTAGTTAAGTAACGAAGACACGAATTACACATTTTAGTGAATACGTAATCTCCGGTTTATTCTAACCAAAGCACAGCTGTTAAAGTTATGTTACATAACAAAATAGGGTGTAAAACAAATTTAAAAATTTACGGACAAACATAAATTTATTAAACATAAATCATGATTTATTAGGAAATTACTCATACCAAATAATTATATTTTAATACGTATCACATTATGGTATCTACCTAGATAATAATTAATTAATAAACATATATTTTCTATTTAAATTCAGCATAAATAGATTATAATAATGTAAAAGGAATACACAAGTAATATATTGTCAAGCAAATCGATGATAATGAGTAAATCTATTTGCAAAGGGAGTACAGTTCATAATCGGGAATTGGTTTATATTATTAATAATGCAAGTTCAAAAGCATAGTAAATAACAGCACCAATCAAAATTAGTCAGAAAATAGAGTCCGGTTGGTTTTGTGCAGGGATTTTCCGTTCCTAGTTTTAGGTGTAATCTACAATATTAATATTTTGTTGTTGTTCATTTTGGCCAATATGGCATTTTCCATTACGTGTTTCCAAAAAAAAAAACAGTTTAATTTCATTGTTCTATTATAATATGGTAAAATTAATATTATGATTTATTTTTATTAGTACTCTTATGATTGGCACGCTAAATTGTCTCATTACAAGGCAACATATTATAATGGCAATGGGCCAATTAAAAGTGTTAAATATTTAATTTAATTAAATTTCTGAATAAAAACAATTTTTATCCGACTGCGAATGCAGGAGCTATTCGATACTGGAATTTGTCACTGTGGGGGCCATAAGACTAGTTTATAGATAAAAAGTGTTTGTTTCTCAGTTAAATAGTTGGACCGACAGAGGGTTTAAATGGTGGAAAATTACAATTTTGACACGCCATTTTCATGAAAAAGAAAAATTTAGGTACACAATAATGTAATCCATTCTAAGAGCAAAATTACACTCACCTTCCAAAGAAAAAATTTTTTTTAAAAATAATATCTAATCAATTTAATTTCATAAAAGAAAAACCACTTAAACAACAATTTTTTGTAAGGATCTACCTGATGTAACTAAATGCCTTCACAAGCGGTAATGCAACACGAAAGAACAGTTTTTGCGAAATTAAGAGTCTAATACCCATAATTTAAGGTACTACTCTTTACTAAAATACCTGCACACAAAAGGTTACCTGATACGTTTGACAATGTCAGTTTTATTATTTACAAAAATGAATCGTTTAAATGAAACCCAAAGAAATGAAATTTTAATTATTATATTATAAGTTATGCAACATTTTTAATGACAAATATCCTAAGAGAAATCCAATAACTAAATCTACCGTAAGTAAAATTAACAAACAAATTCGTGAAACTGGAAAGTTAAAAGATGCTGTACGTTCTGGCATACCTAGAAGCGCAACAGATGTTGATAAGGCTCTGAATATTTTAATCAGTTTAGAAGAAAATCCGCACAATTCTACCAGAACATTGGGATGAGAAAATGACGTCTCACACACGTCCGTAGACCGACTTCTAAAAACCGGAAAGTTTCATCCATATAAAATAACTTTAGTGCAAGAACTCTCTGATCCAAATTTTGTCAATCAAATTATTTTTTCTGACGAGGCAACTGTTTTTTAAAAGAAAAGTTAACAGGCATAATTGTCGATATCGAGCCATGGAAAGTCCACATTGGATATGTATAAATCATACCCAATTTCCCAAAAAGATAGATATTTGGTGTGGTATAAAGGATGCACAATAATAAGTCCCTTCTTCATGGAATACACATTAACTGGAGGAAGATATTTGAATCTTTTAAGAACCGAAATTGTCCCAGCTATTACAGAACTATTTCCGAATTACCGCAAGTTCTTTACTTTACCTTCTGCATTAATTACTTAAACTGATATTTTACTAAGAATGTTCGGGAATATTTAGACAATGTTTTTTTTTTGAAGATGGATTGGACGTAGGCGTACAATAGAATGGGGACCGCGGCTTCCTGACTTGACGCCCTTCGACTACTATAGAAATCAAATGTGGACGAATCAAGGAGGCTGGCATTCTTTTTAATGTATTAAACGTTTTCCCACAGTATTGGGCCTACTATCAGGAAGTAAATGGACAACAATTTAAACAGCTTACTTAGTTTAATTAATTTATTGTTTGTTGTATTAAGTATATTCTTTTGTGTATTTTATTGTTTCCGTTGTTTTTTACAACCTACTTTTAAAGTTGAGATGCTGTTTTTTCTTGCTAGTGTTCCGGTAGCAATATAAAGAATTATTATGCTTTATAGCCTGCCAGAACGTACAGCATCTTTTACCTTTCCAGTTTCATGAAATGTTTTGATAATTTTACTTACGGTAGATTTAGTTATTAAATTTCTGTTAGGATACTTGTTATTAAACTTGTTACAAACATCTAGCAGGCTTCGCATTCTATCCCCATAACTCAGTATAACTAAAACTTCAATTCTTTAGGTTTCAATTAAACGATTTATTTTTATAAATCAACAAAAGTGACATTATTAAACATATTAAGTAACCTTTTGTGTAAGTATTTCAATAAATGTAATACATTAAATTATGTATATTAGACCATTATTTTCGCACAAACTGTTGACTTTCATAAAAAGTGCTCTTAATAAAAAGTATTGAGAATTTTACCCAGATTTTAAAAAAGTAATATAATAGGTATAGGATGTCCCATTAAAAAAATAATTTTCATTTTTTAACAGAAAAAAGGGTAAACTTATATACCTAAGTCTACGTATTTTCAATAAATTCAGGTAAGAGGTACCTGAGATATTTCGCCGTTTGCTTACTTTTGTTATACGCTGTATTACCTTCCTTTACCTGAGCATGTGGTTAAAAAGCAGACAAATCTTTAACGCATTTGCTCTAAACCGACACAGTTTGTGTTACTTTCTTATTCAAACTCGTAAATAAAACGCACTGTTGGACATAATGTTTATCCATAATAGGACCGTGCTCTATATTGTGGCTATTTGTTTGGCATTTGCGTTAAACGAGTATCATAATATCGATGCTATCAAAATGTTATTGGCAAAACCACGACGAAATGTATTCCTGCAATGCCGGGCGAATGATAGATTGCAGTGTTCATAAACACGTTATTTCTTTTTTTGTCGTGATAAAACATTATCGATTTAAAATGTCGGTAAAGTCATTAAATAACAATTTTCGATAGTACGTTTCAAATACTATAACATATAAATAAACAGATAAAAGCTTTTATTAACGGGTATAAACCCCAGAGAAACTACAATCAAAATAACAAAAACTTGAGCACAAAATTCCGACAACTGCGAGATAATTTGGTTGTACAGGGTATCTCATTTTCGACACTATCAAACGACAGAGAGTTGCGAGTTTCGCGACAATGTGCTACTTTTTTTTAGTTTTCATAGCCGTCTTGTTTTTTGAGATACCGGGGAAATTGAAAAATATGGCTTTTAAGCCAACGTATCTAAGTTGTATTTTAACTTAATAAAGACATTAAAACGCACTCTTTTAAAACTTTCTCCGTAGAATCCAGTGCCGTAGTCTATTTTTCCTTTCACCATCCGTTTTTCAGTTATGGAGCAAACATGTTTTTTTTTGTACATAATTTTTTATATTTATTATAAAGTATGTGGGCTTTCTAAAAATATATATTTCTAAGTTACAATCTAAAGAGAATCCCCAACAAGCTTCAGAATTATATTTTCATAGGTAACGTATTTAAAGTGTTATTGTTACGATATTTTTTGTTTTCTGATACTAAATATCCAGATAGACGGCCACCGTTTCCAGACATATTTGCCCGTCTAAAACAGATTAGGTAGTTTACGTAAGACAAGACAGGAAGAGAAATAGGTATTTTCCTAACACTAATTATTAATATTTTAAAAAAAAGAACAATTACTGATGTTTTGCAAATTGATTGTAGATCCGGTAATTGCATTCAATGGGTGGCTTTTGGAAGCGCTTATGGTTTGGCTTGATGAAGGATGAGTTAACTTAGAAGAGCAGTTATTCCAGGCTAATATTTTATTCGGCATGTCCTTTTTTAGTTCAGCGGAATCATTTATGTAGCTCTCTGCGACAGCGTCGATTTCCAGCCCCCAAGTCACTTGACATTAGTAATTCCTTCCCCAGAATCAGCTAACATGGTAGATGAGGATCGACGAAACTATGTCCCGTGTACTGCTCTGGATTTTTGAGTTCTAAATGCAGTTATCTCTGAGAGCATTTTTCCAAATTAATTTATTCCAACACATTGTGTACTGCACACTGGACAAAAAACCACCTTTGCTGAGTACATGTTTTTCGCAAACTTGTATATTTTCGATACAGTTGTAAATAATATCCTTCATTTATTAGATCAGATACTACAAAAACTCTTGATTTGTTATTTTTACTTTCAGGCATTTTAATGATTATTAAATTTCCATTATCCTCTATGTCATCAATTGTTATCTTTGAAAGCTCTTCTTTGCTATAAGCATAGGCCAACTAAAAATAGTAGCTACTTTTATTAAAAGATACATTTCATAAGGCGCCTCTTTAATGAATCTTGAAACTTCATTTCTACCCAAAAATGTTGGCTTTTTTTGATTTGGATCCTGCATTTTGCTTTTTTGTAAATGATGTTAGCTTGAAATATAGGCTTAAATACAAGTTTCTTTTATATTTTAAGGATGGTTTTTAACATCGAGTACTAACTTCATAAAGTATTTGGCTGGAATGTTTTTTGCAAGTCTGCAAAATAGGCCAGAAACACCTCCTCGTTAACACTACTTGTCCCCTTGTTCCGACACAAGTTTTTAAAAATCTTATATTGTTTCTCATATTTTTGTTGAGATTTCGCTGGCCACAAATTTAAACTTGTAATATTTGCAGCAGGATAAAATCTGGTAACTCATCATCAGAGCTACTCGTTTTAAAATTATATTTATAATTTTTACAATTTGATGAAAAAACGGTACGCGGCGCAGACGTTCTACAATGTTTGTTGTTTTTTGTTGATATGAAAACGGAAAAAAAGTTTTACATTACGTGTGAAATTCAACAATGCATGTATTGTTGCTTGACATTTTAATTATTTATTTTCCTACGGGAAACATTTTGTTTAAGCTGAAATATCGGGAATTATGCATACATTTAGGTGAAGTATAACAAACTAAGTTTGCTATGTCCTCTCATTTCGCATAAAATAACCTATTGTTACTAAAAGACTTATAAATCTGCTAAGTTCAACTTTGCGCACGCTCGTAGAAAAAGAAATAAATGTATTAGGTTACATAGAAACAACGCCTGCATCGTCTTATAAAAAAATAGAAGAAGCGCTTGGTGTAGCAAGATCTAATGACAAAAGAATATTAAAAAATATATATAAATACCATCCATATATATATTCAAAATAGTGCAACACTTGCACCCTGGCGATGTTGAGTGCCGAACATTGTTTTGCCAATGGTATTTACACCAAATCCGTACCAAGCAATCTTTTGGCATCTGGTCAAACGAATACTGTTTTCCAAGTACGGGAATTTTTAATCGTCATGACAGGAGGAAAGGGCACTATGGGAGTGCTTCGGGGTTAGGAGCTCGTGTTTTATTTTGGGAAGGCGCATAATCTACAGAATCTATGAAGGTGGTCTTACAGCAAGTAGGTAGGTACCTAGAAATCCTTAAAGAAGTCATTCCAGAACTACTAGAAAATATTCCACTGGCTCATTACAATGTTGTTTACCTTCAGCAAGATGGTGCCCCAGGCCACAGCTCTGGGCGTTTAAAGCGATTTCTAGATGATAACTTCCCTCAAAGATGAATAGGTACCAGAGGGGCTGTAAGTTGGCCCCCCACGGTCCACCGATATTTCTTTTAATAGGTTCTAGTTAACATTTCAAAGTATTAAAAGGAGGCCTACGATTATTTTAATCACCATTAAAAAATATCGAAAATGTGCCAATATTGCATTCGAGAAAATGGGCTCAATTTTGAAAACCACCTTTAAAATATCTTCCTTTTTAATTTTGATATTTTTTTGTTTTTCTAACCTTTGTTTGGTAACGTAGGAAATTCTTGTTTAGTTGTATATAAACAATAACTTTTTCATAATAGCGTAAAGAAATG
The DNA here is from genome assembly GCA_030620095.1 of Kuschelorhynchus macadamiae. Taxonomy (NCBI): domain Eukaryota; kingdom Metazoa; phylum Arthropoda; class Insecta; order Coleoptera; family Curculionidae; genus Kuschelorhynchus; species Kuschelorhynchus macadamiae. The sequence goes on from JAUTXW010005387.1 coordinate 1,435,050, forward strand.
TTAACAACGTAACAAAAATATTTGAATAAAACTCTAGGATAGTCCACAAATAACTGACGGTTTTCCCGCGCATTTCTAATGTCTATTTTATTATGTTATCCAACACTTGCTCACGCGACAACCGTTAATATTGTTAACAATTTTATTGACACAACATGTAAAAATTTGTCCTGCGTTAAAAAAACAATGTGGTTCCAAATTTTGGCCTTTTCTTTATGATGAGCTGATCCGTGTTCATAATCTTAGGATTGTGGGTATTTCTTCCTACTTGAGCATTTTGTATTTTTGCTATATTGGCGATAAATAAGAGTCAAATATTAAAGTAATTCATAGCGTGAACTGTATTGTAAAATTAGTTTTTACATGGATTTTATTTTTAATAAATAGTCAGGTTACTGCTACAAATAATGAAAATTATTAAAAATTTTGAATGTTGAGCTTTCAAAATAACTATATAGAAATATATATTTTTGGAAAGCCCACATAATTTCTAATTAATATAAAAAATGATACAGGTAGATTTAAAAAAATATATTCATAACCGAAAAAGGATGGTGGCAGAAAAAAATAGCCTACGCTACTGGATTCTACAGATTAATAAGTTAAAAGACAACTGGGATACGAGGGTTGGCCGAAAAGTGATATTTTTAATTTGACTTTGTATCTCAAACACCAAGAACGCTATGAAACATACGGCTTGTTTAGTTTTAGAAAAAAGCAAAAATAAAAATAAGCGAGATACCCCGTAAAAGAGTCGAAAATTGGTTCCCTGTACAAACGAGTAAAGTTGGTGTTTATTCTTCCTACACTTGCACTCAGAACAAATCGGCTTATCTTCCATAGTTGTTTCCATCATTTCAGCATCCCCAGAAACCCCTTAATCCATATTCTTAAAGCCTCAAAAACTGATTACGACACAAAAGAAAAATTAATTAATTTATTTAAAACACCTTTTGTTTTTTTTATAACTTGTTTATTTAATGACGTAATTGCCATAACAAACCTAAAAATAAACTGGTCTCTTCATCATAGCCACCTTCCAAGACATTACCCTTTTCAACAACTTTTCTTAACCGTTCACTCACTTTTCTTAAGGTTTGGGGTGTAATTTCTTGACATGCTTGCCAAAATACTTTATTTTTTAAGTGGCCCCATAAAAAAAAATCACAAGGAGTAATATCAGACGATCTGGGGGCTACATATCCACTTCAGCAGAGAAACTTGCACTTAAAGAAAACTATCAGATAATTATGTGCGGGGCAGCATTAAGTCAACTCCATAATAAAGTAATTTTGTAAATAATGCAGAAAATTTTCGCAACAATTTGTTCGTTTAATATACCACACCTCAGGTTAACTTTTTCACTGTATGGATTTTCATTAATGACAAAGTTGGCATTTTCAGCTGCCCTATATTTAGCATTTTTTTCTAGACACCATACCGTTTGCCGTAAATGTTGCCTCATCAGCTAACATTGTGTTCTTGTATTAATAGAAAATTCAAGAGTAAGACGACTTCAAACGATAATTCAACTGCAGTTCAAAATCACTATCTAAGAGAGTATGCAGAAATGTTAGTTCAAATATCCTAATCCTGTTGCTTTTCAAACACCGCTATATTTTATTTTGCCTGCCCTTACACTACCATTTAGATTGTTCTGAAATTCTGCTAAGATGCATTCTTCGTCTGGATATTGACGTCGATTTAAATTGAACCTCCTTGGTCTGTTCTCGAAAACAGATCCGGTTCTTGCAAATACTTTGTTGATGTCACCAACGATTTTATACCAAATTTGTGCTCGATCATGATGACGCTGATTAAATATTCGAACAACCTGCGCGTAGATTTTTGATTATAACCAATTAAGCGGATAATTCCAACTTTTTCTTCAATTGTAAAAACTACTGTCGGATTTTGTGCCATTTTATTAATACACATGACGTTGTTAACTTTTGACAATCCGTACGAATTGCCAAATATTAAACAAAAACTTTTGTTTCAAAGCACTCTTTGATTAATGTGCACAAGAAAAATTAATTACTTTTATGTTATAGCAATTTTAAAAATAAATTGGACACTTAACATTTTTTATTAGAAGGTGCATATGTTGAAGAGACCAGTATTTAAAAAAAAACGTATACTTTTAAATAAAGTTTTATAATTATTGTGGAATTTATTTGTCTATTTTAAATGGTTAGAAAAAAGCATACTTAAAGACCAACGATTAAAGTGTGGGTTACAGATTGAAAACGTTTGCGTCTTGCGTCGCCGTTTGCGCTGTCCTTGAAGTTTACTTAACTTAAAGCAATGGGCATGATTATATTTTTGCCGTCATCCGTTTGAGTTTCCGCTAGCGGTACGGAAGATGACAATCTTCAACTTTGATGGAAGCGGCTTGCGTAAATCGACCTGTGCGTTAAGGTACAACCAATGAAATTGCTGGATTTTAGAGTAGCTTTTAAAACGTTCATCCTTCATAATAAATTTGACATTAATATATACACATAACATCCTCGTTCGTGTCAAAAAACAGCTTGGGGTCATTGTCTTTAATTTTAAGATAATACTGGTAGGAATTTTGAGTATGTCGACCCCATTGACAGGCCGAATTCGCCACCTTCTTTTCAACAACTTTACAACTGCTGCGCATAATCTCCACAATGTCTAGACTCTACTAGGCATCATTACTATGATTTTCATTATCAATTATCAGCAAATTAAAAAAACGCACATAAACTTAAAAACAAGCAAGATTAAATTGCATTACACAAAAAGACGATAAATATAAACGTAAAAGTAACGTTCATTCCACAGACGACGCAAAGCGCAAACGTTTTCAATCTGTAAGACGAAAGACGGGCTAAGAACCAGCGTTCTTAACTTAACTCAAAGGGAAGGCGCAAGACGCAAACTTTTTCAATCTGTAACTCAGGCTTTATTGTACTAGTTTTTAGAGAAAATTTAGCATAATTTAGGCTTCGGACCAGGCAAGTCAGGTTTTTTTTCAATTTTACCGAAGTAACCGTAATTTATTATAAGATGGTTACGACATAGAATAAATTAGAATACATAATAAATATAAAATTTAGCTGAAGGGAAGGTTTTATAGAGCAAGCCAAAGTATTCTGAATCTACCCAAAATGATCAGAACTAAAAATAAAATCTTTTTATCTAGAAAAATAGTTTCTTATCTAGAAAAAAGTGATTATATTTTTTCTGCAGTCCTTATGGTATTTAAGAAAATTGAGGTTAAAAAATAATAGTTTTTGAGATTATTTTATGTTATGTAGCCACATATGTCTTCTTCCAAGTGCATTTATATTAATAATAATAATTTTTACTCTAGTTTTTGCAAAATGGACGCTTTTTAATAAATTTAAGAATTTTTCTCTTGATCCGGAAGAAAAGTGTGCGAAAAGTCAAGGATGAGTTTAATTAATTTATCTTGAAGACTATTATGTCTCCAAAATAATCATTATAACTTTTTTTTATCAAAATACAAGAGTTCTAACCACACTACACCACAACTTCTTATATTCTGGACGCGCGTTTCGCTAACCAAGTTAGCATCATCAGCAGTTGATATAAACTAAATTAACTTATCCTAACCGAGACTATTTATAGGTAAATGTGGTCACACTTGGTTGTACCCTACTGCACCGTTGTCAAGTAAACAATAGAGGGGACTCTAGGGAATAAGCCCTCTGTCTTTATTTAGTGCTTTCTCACCACATTTAACTATTTAGACTTATTTTTAAATTGCCGACGTTGCCAATTTACTATAGCATCCTCAGGACACATAGATTTTATATCCTACATGAAACCCATATTAGTATTTACTTACTCCATTGGTCCGCAGATATTCCAAGTCCAACGTAGTAGGTGAAAACTGAAAATATGTATTTCATGCAGAATATAGAATCTATATGTGTCCTGAGGATGCAACAATAAAGTTTCGAATTTCTATACTCACAAATGCATCCAATAATCTATTATTAGATACATTTTTAATCAACATAATATTATTTATTTCTATTTGGTGATTGTTTTCCAAAGCATGTTGGGCAACGCTTGCCTTTTCTGTTCTTGCGTATCTTAAATGTGCCATGTGTTCTTTAAAACGAATGTTTATGGAGCGTTTAGTTTGCCCAGCATATTTTAGATCGCAGTCATTACAGCTAATTTTATAGATGACACTCCTTTCCTTCAAGTCGATTTTGTCTTTAGGGTTTCCAAGGAGATTTTTCAAACTGTTCCCCGTTTTGTAGGCTACTCTAAAACCTACGTTTTTAAATACTTTTTAAAAAAAGTGTTTAAAATACTTTAATAATAAATAATCTTAAGTTGATTGAAAACGTATCTAATAATAGATTATTGGATGCATTTGAGAGTATAGAAATAGTTAAATGTGGTGACAAAGCACTAAATAAAGACAGAAGGCCTATTCCCTATAGTCCCCTCCATTGTTTACTTGACAACGGTGCAGTCGGGTGCAACCAAGTGTGACCACATTTACCCATATATAGTCTCGGTTAGGATAAGTTAATTTAGTTTATATAATAATAATAATAACAAACAGTCTTTATTTTCAATCAAAAAGATTTACATAAGTTACAGGATAAATGGGGGGCGGTATCCAACAGTGTTATAGAGCAACACAACCCCCAAAAAAAGTGTAAAAAAGTAAAAAAAAAAGGCAATTCTAATACTTAAGCCACTTACACTTAGAAGTAATCTTATACAACTTGTTATATAATTATGCAGATAACTAACAAATATATATATATATATATCTAACTATTAGCAAAAAATAATTAATTATAAATTAGTAAGGTTTTTTAACAAAAAAAAAAACAGAAAAACAGAACAGTTTATATCATGTGCGGATGATGCTAATTTGGTTAGCGAAACGCGCATCCAGAACGTAAGAAGTTGTGGTGTAGTGTGATTAGAACTCTTGTATTTTGATCTATCTTCCACCTCAGATTTCAGTGTTAAGACGTTAGAACTTTTTTTGTAGGTAATGACCTGCGTTATATTTTTTACAAAAAAAAATGTGTTCTAGCTGGACTATTTTGGAAGATATTGGGCTAAAGCGCTTTTTATCACATTGTTTGTGAACTACGGTCTACGTGTGAGCAAAAAAATTAGTACACTTTACTATTTGTCACATCCCCAACCCGCGTATTACTGTGCTATTGTGCCTGAAAGTGAAATTTTGAGCTTCAAATATTTAAATTACGTGAACTCCATATTTATTTTTTATTTTTTTATCTAATTTCAAGATTCGAAAATTTAATTTTAGTCAAATAATTTTATATACCTTTCACTATTATCACCTGATATGTATAGAGAAGACGTTATAAATTCAATATATTTCAGCGGCATGCAGTTGGAAGACGTAAGACGACTTCAAACGATAATTTAACATTTCAAGCTGATTTTATGATACTTTTATGGACACCGATTTCACAATGTCAAGATGTTCGCAGAATTATAGATGTAAACTGGAGCATCATAAAGGAAATCATCATTCCCTGGTCCTCGAAGAGATCTTCGAAATTTTATTATTCTGCAGTAAAATATTAAATTTACTGCCTTATGGTTGTGTGTTACAATTATTTTATAATTAAATAAATTTTTAAAAAGTCAGTGATTAAAAAACATAACAAACACATTTGTTAGGGCTTACTTTAGAAATATAAAATACATTTTGAATTCTTTAACTTAACATAAAAAGAAACAGAAAAAACGGCTTGAAATAAAAATGTTTATGTTACATATTATGGATAGTTTAGGGGTATTAAATATCTTTTAAATGAAGTATCACTCGATTTTTGTTTCCCTTTTAATCTGTTCAATTAAAAGGGGCCGAGAACTGACAAGATAAAATATGTTCCAATGATTTTTTTTAATTTTAGCATGTCTGTTTTTTATAATTTTGGCTTGAATATTGGACCAGTCGAAAAAAGCTTTTAAATACAAAGGTTTAGGTTTTTTTTTTGAAAATATTTACTTCCATACACTTAAAACTTTTAACTTAAAAAACAAAATTAACTAAATGTTTAAATTATGTGTACAACGGGACGCATTCCTCGAAATTTCACGCCTTTCTTCTGTTTAAAAATACATAGAAATCCAAATAAAAATGTGCAAGGTCAAATGTACTTGATGTATTCTACTGTTCATTTACTAACTGAACAAACGTATTATGTATATTTTGTGTATTGATATTAACATCTCTGAGAATTGTATCAAACGTATCGCATCTTCTGGAAAGTTTCATTGATATACAGAAAACAACTTGGTAAATTCCTTTACCCATAACTTCCCTCGTTATGAATTAATACTTTTATTGGGAACAGTGATGTGTGATCCAAGTTCGTTCAGTACATAGTCACAGTATATATGTGTTACATATACTGTCTCTTCATTTTTATTGGACGACATTTTATTCCATCATATTGGATTCCTATCAATATGTTTACCATTTCCTTTCTACCTATGCCACACTTGACGTTTGGTCATAATTTGAAATAAATTCAATAAGTAGCCCATATTCACATTTAATTTTTCTGCAAAATTTAAAACGAAGTGAACAAGATTTTTATACGTTGACTTTTTAAAAATTTTATTTGGCCGTCCTTTTGTTTCGCCATCTTAAATTGAAACCCATATTACACCTACTACGTTAGTCCGCAGATATCTTAGATATTAAGTTTCTGGGTGGTTTTCATTAACGATTCTCTTCTCTTGTGGTTATGTTAAAGTGGTGTACTATTTGGGGTTAGGATCCAGTAAAATAAATAAAGACTTATTTTTAAATTGCCGACGTTGCCAATTTACTATAGCATCCTCAGGACACATAGATTTTATATCCTACATGAAACCCATATTAGTATTTACTTACTCCATTGGTCCGCAGATATTTCTTAACCCCACATAATACATCACTCTCAACATAACACGGAGATCGTTAACGAAAACTATTTAGAAATTTAATATCTGGGAAATAGCTGAAGTCCAACGTAGTAGGTGAAAACTAAAAATATGTATTTCATGCAGAATATAGAATCTATATGTGTTCTGAGGATGCAACAATAAAGTTTCGAAACGTCGACAATTTAAAAAGAGTATTTTATTTTTTTACTGGATCCTAACCTTAAATAATACACCACTCTAACATAAAAACAAGAGGATCGTTAACGAAAACCATTTGGAAATTTAATATCTGGGAAATATCTGGGAAATATCTGGGGACAAACGGAATATGCAAAGACTGATAATATGGGTTTCATGCTGGATATAGAATCTGCATATGTGTCTTGAAGATGCAACAATAAAGTTGCGAAACGTCGACTATTTAAAGATAGTCTTTTGTTTTTTTTACTAAACCCTAACCTCCAATAATACACCACACTAAGATAACAACAAAAGGATTGTTAACGAAAACCATTTAGAAACTTAATATCTGGGTAACATCTTGGGACCCTGAAATGTAAAAATCTGAAAAAGTCTCGGAGGGTGATTTTTTCTCGATTACAATACTTCTCTTTTACGAGGGAAGTAAAAACAAATGGTGATAAAGCATTTTGGAGAATTGAAGATCAGTAGCTGTACCCTCTGTAACTCTTAACAATTCTTTGTGTAAACTTTTCAGGCTACAGGATTCATGGAAGTCCTCTAGATTAGATTAATTCTTATTTTAATGGTAGGTTGCAATATATGACAGTGGATTGTACCTCGTCAAATTTTAGGCAGAGGATAACTTCAGATTTTCAAGAGGTGAAAATTACTATTACAAGGGACCGTACTGGGATTGGTTTTATTCCTATTGCATGTCAAAGAATTAGTAAGTAATGAGCTGTTTTTTTTTAGTTTGCCAGAAAAAAGTAGAGTGGATACACTTTTCTGGACTTATACGTTGACATCTTAGTGGAGGGGAGCTACATTTTTACCTTGGAACTCCGATTTTGATGATTTTTTTTTTAAATGTCTGCAATTTAAAATGTAACAACCTTTACAAATTAAAAATTGATGCTCAATATTTATTTATTTATTTTATTTATTTATGTTCCAAATTAATCCAAAAAGTTTCAGTCCAACAGTTCTAGTTCAAAAGGTTATTATCATGGGTAATTCGGAAGCAAGCACGAATGATGACATCTTATTTGTAATAAAATAAGGAAACACAAGCTCCAAAAAAAGTTAGACGTTAATTAACGCTTCAGCATAAACATAATCATATACATTTACTAAAAAAGTACAATTCGTCCATGAACTCCAAAAATATATTTATCAACACAATATCAATAATGTCACAAAGAGAAAATACCACTGTCACGTCGTACAGTCCTCTTGAAAAGGTATGACTTCCAATCACAGACGATTTTAATTGGCAAGAAAATTGATTTTTGTGAGGGAAAATTAAGCAGGATAAAAAATTAAACAGGTCCGTGCGGCCTATAGTACACGATCACTTTCAATGAACTTAAGGAGGCAACTAGATCTAATAAAAGATCGTAGGATCACGGTACAGAGATTTTAAAAAGGATTTGTATTATTGATTTAATACAAAAAATCGGTAAATTTCCTTTTCTTAGGAATAGTGAAGTGTGAACCAATTTAGTTCAGTACCTTTTTATTGAACGCCATTTTGTTCTAATATATTGGATCCCTACCAATACCACACTTAATTTTGAGAATAATTTAAAATAAATTCAAGAAGTCGTTTTAAGATTGACACACATCGCAATTTTGTTGCATATTTCATTTTTCTCCAAAATTTACAGTCAATTGAATAAGAAGATTTTTTTACGTTAATTTTTTTAACATGTTATTTGGCCGCCATTTTGATCCGCTATCTTGAATTCGTAATACAACTTTACCAGCTTAGATCACACTTAGTGTGCCGAAAATTCGAAATTATTCTAATAAGTAGTTTTTTCCGACTGATTTTTTAAATATTTTATTAGGCCACCATTTTATTTTGCTATCTTATATTCTTTCCAAAATGCTACGAGTTCATTCTTACGTAACACTTTATTTTTTTGCGAAATTTGAGGTAAATTGGGTGATTAGTTTTTTTAGTAATAATCTTTTAACGTTTCACTAGGCCGCTATCTGCTATCGGCATAATGGATTTTTACCAAAATATTACCCGGTCATCCCCATATGAGCCTGAAATTTTAATGAAAATTTGAAATCCATCTAATAAGTAAAACTACTCAGCTATGCCGCGAACTGACAGACAGACAAAAAAGCGACAGGTTGATCGAGGGACTTGATAAAACACATTTTATTGCATCTAGGGACGCCAAAACGCGAAGATATGTAAAACGTAAGAGGGTGATTTTTCAGATTACAAACATTTTATTTGTCTGCCATTTTGTTTCGCTATCTTGAATTAGTACCACAGTTTTACTAATTCATCTCGATTCTACAATTAGTTATGGCACAAAATTTTAAACCAGGTCATTAAGTACTTTTTTTTCGGGCTGAATTTTTAAATATTTTATTAAGCCGCCATTTTGTTCTGCCATCTTGGATTCGTATTAAAATTTTACCAGTTGATTGCCACATAATACTTGATTTTGTGCAAAATTTGAGATAAATTGGACAAGCACTTTCTTAGTAATATTTTTTTTAATATTTCA